>ONZH01016921.1:0-18436 GCA_900303285.1 Rhinella marina | reverse complement strand
TTGTCTATTTTAATATTTTTAAGACGTTGCTGCACCTCTTCCTGGGTCAGAGAGGACACTTTTAAAGGGGAATTTACTTTTATACTCTGCATTTCATCTGACATTTTATTTTCCTCAGTGAATACAGTGGAGAAAAAGTTATTTAGTAGCTTCGCTTTCTCCTCATCGCTCTCTGCTACTCCCCCCTCATTACTCTGTAAGGGGCCGACACCTTCAGGTTTATACTTTTTAGTATTTATATAATTGAAGAACATTTTAGGGTTAGTTTTACTCTCTTTGGCGATTAATCTCTCGGTCTCTAGTTTGGCTGTTTTTATGTGTCTTTTACATATTCTATTTTTTTCCTTATAGTTTTTCAATGCTTCCTCACTCCCCTCCTGTTTTAGTGATTTAAATGCTTTCTTTTTGTCATTTATTGCTTTCTTTACAGTTCTATTTATCCACATTGGTTTTTTCTTGTTTCTTATTATTTTATTCCTGTATGGTATGTACCTCTCACAATTAGATATTAGGATGCTTTTAAAAATATCCATTTTGTGGCTGTATTTTTATTTTTGAGGACTTTGTCCCAGTTAGTTAGGCCTATGGCCTCTCTTAGTTGGCTAAATTTAGCTTTTTTGAAGTTTGGTATTTTTGTTCCTCCCTGAAGAAACGCTCTTTTGAATGACAATTGGAAGGTTATTATATTATGGTCACTGTTTCCCAGGTGTCCCCCAACCTGCACACCTGTTGTTCTGTCAGGTCTATTGGTTAATACTAAGTCCAGTATGGCCGTCCCTCTAGTGGGGTCCTGAACCAGTTGGGAAAGGTAATTGTCTTTGATTATTTCCAAGAACCTGTTTCCTTTATGAGATGTACAGGTGTCAGTTTCCCAGTCTATATCTAGGTAGTTGAAGTCCCCCATAATAACGACCTCATTATGATTTGCCGCCTCGTCTATTTCATTTAGAGCTGCCTCGTGCCCCCTTCAGACCTCACATCAGCCCAGCGTGCCCCTTTCAGACCTCAGATCAGCCCACAGTGCCCCCTTCAGACCTCAGATCAGCCCACAGTGCCTCCTTCAGACCTCAGATCAGCCCACAGTGCCTCCTTCAGACCTCAGATCAAACCACTGTGCCCCCTTCAATCCTCAGATCCGCCCACAGGGCCTCCTTCAGACCTCACATAAGCCCACTGTGCCCCCATCAGACATCAGATCAGCCCACAGTGCCTCCTTCAGACCTCAGATCAGCCCATAGTGCCTCCTTCAGACCTCAGATCAGCCCACAGTGCCCCCTTCAGACTCAGATCAGCCCACAGTGCCCCCTTCAGACTCAGATCAGCCCACAGTGCCCCCTTCAGACCTCAGATCAGCCCACTGTGCCCCCTTCAGACCTCAGATCAGCCCGCTGTGCCCCCATCAGACCTCAGATCAGCCCACTGTGCCCCCTTCAGACCTCAGATCAGCCCACAGTGCCAGCATCAGACCTCAGATTAGCCCACAGTGCCCCCTTCAGACCTCACAGCAGCCCAGCGTGCCCCCTTCAGACCTCAGATCAGCCCACAGTGCCCCCTTCAGACCTCAGATCAGCCCACAGTGCCCCCTTCATAGTAACATAGTAACATAGTAACATAGTAACATAGTAACATAGTTTGTAAGGCCGAAAAAAGACATCTGTCCATCCAGTTCAGCCTGTTTTCCTACAAGTTGATCCAGGGGAAGGCAAAAAACCCTGTGAGGTAGAAGCCAATTTTCCTCACTTTAGGGGGAAAAATTCCTTCCCGACTCCAGTCAGGCAATCAGAATAACTCCCTGGATCAACGACCCCTCTCTAGTAACTATAACCTGTAATATTATTACCCTCCAGAAATACATCCAGGCCCTTCTTGAACTCTCTTAGTGAACTTACCATCACCACCTCCTCAGGCAGAGAGTTCCATAGTCTCACTGCTCTTACCGTAAAGAATCCTCTTCTATGTTTATGTACAAACCTTCTTTCCTCCAGACGCAGAGGATGTCCCCTCGTCATGGTCACTGTCCTCGGGATAAATAGATGATGGGAGAGATCTCTGTACTGACCTCTGATATATTTATACATAGTTATTAGATCTCCCTCAGTCGTCTTTTTTCTAAAGTGAATAACCCTAATTTTGATAATCTTTCAGGGTACTGTAGTCCACCCATTCCAGTTATTACTTTAGTTGCCCTCCTCTGAACCTCTCCAGCTCTGCTATGTCTGCCTTGTTCACAGGAGCCCAGAACTGTACACAGTACTCCATATGTGGTCTGACTAGTGATTTGTAAAGTGGCAGGACTATGTTCTCATCACGGGCATCTATGCCTCTTTTGATGCAACCCATTATCTTATTGGCCTTGGCAGCAGCTGTCTGACACTGGTTTCTGCAGCTTAGTTTGCTGTTCACTAAAATTCCTAGGTCCTTTTCCATGTCAGAGTTACCCAATGCTTTACCATTTAGTATGTACTGGTGACTTGCATTATTCCTTCCCATATGCATAACCTTACATTTGTCAGTGTTAAACCTCATCTGCCACTTTTCTGCCCAAGCCTCCAGTCTATCCAGATCCTGCTGTAACAGTGCACTGTCCTCTTCTGTGTTAATTACTTTACACAGTTTAGTGTCATCTGCAAAAATTGATATTTTACTGTGCAAGCTTTCTACAAGATCATTAATAAATATATTGAAAAGAATAGGACCCAATACAGACCCCTGTGGTACCCCACTAGTGACAGTGACCCAATCTGAGTATGTACCGTTAATAACCACCCTCTGTTTTCTATCACTAAGCCAGTTACTTACCCACATACAGACATTTTCTCCAGGCCAAGCATTCTCATTTTGTATACTAACCTTTTATGTGGTACAGTGTCAAACGCTTTGGAGAAGTCCAAATATACGACATCCATTGAGTCGCCGCGGTCAAGTCTAGAACTTACCTCCTCATAGAAACTGATTAAATTGGTTTGACATGACCGATCCCTCATGAAGCCATGCTGATATGGAGTTATTTGCTTATTTTCATTGAGGTACTCCAAGATAGCATCTCTCAGAAAACCTTCAAACAGTTTACCCACAACAGACGTTAAACTTACCGGCCTATAGTTTCCAGGCTCTGTTTTTGGACCCTTTTTGAATATTGGCACCACATTTGCTATGCGCCAATCCTGTGGAACACTCCCCGTCAGTATAGAGTCCTTAAATATCAGAAATAAGGGTCTGTCGATTACATTACTTAATTCTCTTAGGATACGGGGGTGTATGCCATCCGGTCCTGGTGATTTGTCTATTTTAATATTTTTAAGACGTTGCTGCACCTCTTCCTGGGTCAGAGAGGACACTTTTAAAGGGGAATTTACTTTATACTCTGCATTTCATCTGACATTTTATTTTCCTCAGTGAATACAGTGGAGAAAAAGTTATTTAGCAGCTTCGCTTTCTCCTCATCGCTCTCTGCTACTCCCCCCTCATTACTCTGTAAGGGGCCGACACCTTCAGGTTTATACTTTTTAGTATTTATATAATTGAAGAACATTTTAGGGTTAGTTTTTACTCTCTTTGGCGATTAATCTCTCGTCTCTAGTTTGGCTGTTTTTATGTGTCTTTTACATATTCTATTTTTTCCTTATAGTTTTTCAATGCTTCCTCACTCCCCTCCTGTTTTAGTGATTTAAATGCTTTCTTTTTGTCATTTATTGCTTTCTTTACAGTTCTATTTATCCACATTGGTTTTTTCTTGTTTCTTATTATTTTATTCCTATATGGTATGTACCTCTCACAATTAGATATTAGGATGCTTTTAAAAATATCCCATTTTGTGGCTGTATTTTTATTTTGAGGACTTTGTCCCAGTTAGTTAGGCCTATGGCCTCTCTTAGTTGGCTAAGTTTTGCTTTTTTGAAGTTTGGTATTTTTGTTCCTCCCTGAAGAAACGCTCTTTTGAATGACAATTGGAAGGTTATTATATTATGGTCACTATTTCCCAGGTGTCCCCCGACCTGCACATCTGTTGTTCTGTCAGGTCTATTGGTTAATACTAAGTCCAGTATGGCCGTCCCTCTAGTGGGGTCCTGAACCAGTTGGGAAAGGTAATTGTCTTTGGTTATTTCCAAGAACCTGTTTCCTTTATGAGATGTACAGGTTTCAGTTTCCCAGTCTATATCTGGGTAGTTGAAGTCCCCCATAATAACGACCTCATTATGATTTGCCGCCTCGTCTATTTCATTTAGAAGTAGATTTTCTGTGGTCTCTGATATATTGGGTGGTTTATAATAAACCCCTAGTAGTATTTTATTATTGTTTTTGGCTCCATTTATTTCTACCCACAGTGACTCCACATCTTCATGTCCCTCATTTATATCTTCCCGGAGTGTGGGCTTTAGGCATGACTTTACATAAAGGCAGACCCCTCCCCCTCTCCGGTTTTGACGATCCTTTCTAAAAAGATTGTAACCCTGTACGTTAACTGCCCAGTCATAGCTATCATCCAGCCATGTCTCAGTTACTCCCACTATGTCATAGTCCTCCTCACACATCACTAATTCCAGTTCACCAGTTTTATTAGCTAGGCTTCTGGCATTAGTGTACAAACAATTAAGAGGTTGGTGTATATTTCTTACCCTACACCTTTCCTTCTGATCTGTTCTAGTTCCTCCTTCCATTCCTCCCCCAGTTCCATTACCTTGCCCCAGGTCTCTATCTGCACTATCTTCCCCTCCTATTATGTAGTTACCCTCCCCCCCAGTCCCTAGTTTAAACACTCCTCCAGCCTTCTAGCCATCTTCTCCCCCAAAACAGCTGCCCCTTCCCCATTGAGGTGCAGCCCATCCCTACGGTAGAGCCTGTAGCCGACAGAGAAGTCGGCCCAGTTCTCCAGGAACCCAAACCCCTCCTTCCTACACCAGTTCTTGAGCCACTTCTTCAGACTCAGATCAGCCCACAGTGCCCCCTTCAGACCTCAGATCAGCCCACTGTGCCCCTTCAGACCTCAGATCAGCCTGCTGTGCCCCATCAGACCTCAGATCAGCCCACTGTGGCCCCTTCAGACCTCAGATCAGCCTACAGTGCCAGCATCAGACCTCAGATTAGCCCACAGTGCCCCCTTCAGACCCACAGCAGCCCAGCGTGCCCCCTTCAGACCTCAGATCAGCCCACAGTGCCCCCTTCAGACCTCAGATCAGCCCACAGTGCCCCCATCAGACCTCACATCAGCCCACTGTGCCCCCTTCAGACCTCAGATCAGCCCGCTGTGCCCCCATCAGACCTCACATCAGCCCACTGTGCCCCCTTCAGACCTCAGATCAGCCCACAGTGCCAGCATCAGACCTCAGATTAGCCCCACAGTGCCCCCTTCAGACTCAGATCAGCCCACAGTGCCCCCTTCAGACCTCAGATCAGCCCACAGTGCCCCCTTCAGACCTCAGATCAGCCCACAGTGCCCCCTTCAGACCTCAGATCAGCCCACAGTGCTCCTTCAGACCTCAGATCAGCCCACAGTGCCCCCTTCAGACCTCAGATTAGCCCACAGTGCCCCCTTCAGACCTCAGATCAGCCCACAGTGCCTCCTTCAGACCTCAGATCAGACCACTGTGCCTCCTTCAGACCTCAGATCCGCCCACAGTGCCTCCTTCAGACCTCAGATCAGCCCACAGTGCCCCCTTCAGACCTCAGATCAGCCCACAGTGCCCCCTTCAGACCTCAGATCAGCCCACAGTGCCCCCTTCAGACCTCAGATCAGCCCACAGTGCCCCCTTCAGACCTCAGATCAGCCCACAGTGCCTCCTTCAGACCTCAGATCAGCCCAGTGCCTCCTTCAGACCTCAGATCAGCCTACAGTGCCCCCTTCAGACCTCAGATCAGCCCACAGTGCCTCCTTCAGACCTCAGATCAGCCCACAGTGCCCCCTTCAGACCTCAGATCAGCCCACTGTGCCCCCTTCAGACCTCACATCAGCCCACTGTGCCCCCATCAGACCTCCCATCAGCCCACTGTGCCCCCATCAGACATTAGATCAGCCCACAGTGCCTCCTTCAGACCTCAGATCAGCCCACAGTGCCTCCTTCAGACCTCAGATCAGACCACTGTGCCCCCTTCAGACCTCAGATCCGCCCACAGTGCCCCCTTCAGACCTCAGATCAGCCCACAGTGCCCCCTTCAGACCTCAGATCAGCCCACAGTGCCCCTTCAGACCTCAGATCAGCCCACAGTGCCCCCTTCAGACCTCAGATCAGCCCACAGTGCCCCCTTCAGACCTCAGATCAGCCCACAGTGCCCCCTTCAGACCTCAGATCAGCCCACAGTGCCTCCTTCAGACCTCAGATCAGCCCACAGTGCCTCCTTCAGACCTCAGATCAGCCCACAGTGCCCCCTTCAGACCTCAGATCAGCCCACAGTGCCCCCATCAGACCTCAGATCAGCCCACAGTGCCCCATCAGACCTCAGATCAGCCCACAGTGCCCCCTTCAGACCTCACATCAGCCCACTGTGCCCCCATCAGACATTAGATCAGCCCACAGTGCCTCCTTCAGACCTCAGATCAGCCCACAGTGCCTCCTTCAGACCTCAGATCCGCCCACAGGGCCTCCTTCAGACCTCACATCAGCCCACTGTGCCCCATCAGACCTCACATCAGCCCACTGTGCCCCATCAGACCTCACATCAGCCCACAGTGCCCCCATCAGACCTCACATCAGCCCACTGTGCCCCCTTCAGACCTCAGATCAGCCCGCTGTGCCCCCTTCAGACCTCAGATCAGCCCACAGTGCCTCCTTCAGACCTCAGATCAGACCACTGTGCCCCCTTCAGACCTCAGATCCGCCCACAGGGCCCCCTTCAGACCTCAGATCAGCCCACAGTGCCTCCTTCAGACCTCAGATCAGCCCACAGTGCCCCCTTCAGACCTCACATCAGCCCACAGTGCCCCCATCAGACCTCAGATCATCCCACTGTGCCCCCTTCAGACCTCAGATCATCCCACTGTGCCCTCTTCAGACCTCAGATCATCCCACTGTGCCCCCTTCAGACCTCAGATCATCCCACTGTGCCCCTTCAGACCTCAGATTAGCCTGTAGTGCCCCCTTCAGACCTCAGATTAGCCTGTAGTGCCCCCTTCAGACCTCAGATTAGCCTGTAGTGCCCCCTTCAGACCTCAGATCAGCCCACTGTGCCCCATAAAAAAAAATATAAATCTTACCTCTCCTGGGCTGCAGCTCCGCTCCAGCGCTCTTCTCTCTTCACTGCCTGCGCTGCACTGTCACCTGACTGCGTGCAGCGTCAGGTCAGAGTGCGCGCACTACGTCCTGACGCTGTACCAGTCAGGCATGTGCAGCGCAGACAGGAAGACCACCAATGAAGGTACCGGAGCGCAGGAGCTGAGCGGTGAGTACCAGGACCCAGCTCCTGTGCTCCAGCAATGAGCGCTTCCATCTGTATTGATGGAAGCGCTCATTGCTTCCTGCGCCCCTAAAAAGGAGGACTTCTGGCCGTCCGTCCTGGCCTTTAGCCGGACGGAGGACCAGAAGTCCAAAAACCGGACGGATGGCCACCCTATTGTCCACACTTCCTGTAACTCCCAGGACAGATGTTTAGCTTCGCAAGAGTTCAGAACAGGGTTTAAGATACCAAATGTCTCATCTATTGAGACAAACCTAAATCTCCCAAGGCACACTGCACTCGCAAGGAGATTATTAGTTCAAAGCAATCTTAATACAGGTTATCCCTTTAACCATACCTCCCAACTTTGTAAACAAACAAAGAGGGACACATTGTGTGGCACACAAAGCATGCCACAGCAATTTTTTTCAGAACTAGGCCACGCCTCTAACTCCACCCAAAACATAACTATACACCTAATCTCACCCAGTCTCCTTAATGTCCCACACAGTAATTATTCATGCCACCGCACAGTATTTATGCCCACGCTGTGCCTCCTTCACAGAATTATGCCCAGATGTGTCTACAGTAATATGCCCACATTGTGCCCCTAGTAATATGCCCAACTGTGCCCCTAGTAATATGCCCAACTGTGCCCCTAGTAATATGCCCAGCTGTGCCCCCAAGTAATATGCCCAGTTATGTGCCTCCAGTATTTTGCCTAGCTGTTCCCCCAGTAATATGCCCACATTGTGCCCCCAGTAATATGCCCACATTGTGCCCCCAGTAATATGCCCACATTCTGCCCCTCACAGAAAGTAAAAAAAAATAAACACCACATACTTACCTTTCTCCTAGCAACAGCAGCAGGAAGGAGGCAGAGCCGAGGCTGACTGTCAGCTGGCCGCACAGACCAGAGGTGTGGAGAGCCAGCAGGAATGATGAAGCAGGGAGCCAATGCCGGCAATGACTCTCTGCTTCATTATAGCAACTGTCTCTGCTTCCTATGGATACAGGGACAGCTGCCAGAAAGTGGGACATACCTCCCCCATACCGGGAAAGCCGGACAGTCACTGAAATCCGGGATGGTTGAGAGGTGTGCCTTAACAGTGTCATCCATTTTCTACAACATCCAAATGTTCATTTTTAGGCATTCCAACCTTTTTAAACAACTTACTACAACCTTTCACTAGATCTCTAGCCTTTGTCTCCTTAAGGGAGGCAGAATCTTGCCATATTCAAGATGTCATATCTACTGGAATCCCTCATCAATCAGGAACTTGTCAATTTGCACCTCATAGATCACTCACACTTTCACTTTAACATTCAAGGATTCTCATTCTCAATCATCTATATTCACTTTGTAACCGACACAGTATTGGCTTAAATGTAAATTGAGCTCATAAACTTGGAATCTATATTTATATATTACAGAGGACATAGTGGACGGTACAATGATAGTGATATTCCTTATAAGGGGTTTAACTACCGTATTTTTCGGTAGGGGGAAAATTTCTGTGCGTCTTATAAAGCAAATACAAGTGAGCGCTAGTATGTATTAGGTGCCGGGACCCCCATCAGACCTCAGATCAGCCCACCCAGCCCCATTAGGATAAAATAAAAAACTCTCTCACCTCTCCTGCGCTACGGCTCCGCTCTGGGTCCGGCGCTCCTCTGTCTTCTCCGGGCCGGCTCTGCACTGTCCTGACCGCGTACAGCGTCAGGATGTAGTGCGCGCACTCTGACCTGACGCTGCACGCAGTCAGGTGACAGAGGAGCACCGGACCAGGAGCAGAGCCGTGGCACAGGAGAGGTGAGAGAGTTTTTTTTATTTTATCCTTATGGGTTGGGTGGGCTGATCTGAGGTCTGATGGGGGCACAGTCGGCTAATATGGGGGCTGATGGGCTTATCTGAGGTCTGATGGGGCAGAGTGGGCTGATATTGGCGGCACAGTGTGCTCATATGAGGGCATAGTGGACTGATCTCTGAGGTCTGATGGGGGTCTGACATGGAGGGCTGATATGGGGATCTGATGTGATGTCCTGAAATTTATGAGGTGTGATGAAAAATATTTTTTTCTTATTTTCCTACTCTAAAATCTGGGTGCGTCTTATCACCAGATGCGTATTATAAAGCGAAAAATACGGTATATAATTTATACTTATTACATAGAACTGACCTTCTCTCCCATTAAATACAACCTTTACAGCACACTGACACTGATCACAGGACAGGGAATTAGAAGTCAGATTTTCTATGCCCCGAAAATCTGACTCTCCGGAATCTCTATGTTACTACCTAGTGGACAGATACAATTATCATAATCTTACAAATCTGGATCCCTATAAATTCTGCATCTATTCAAATAAAAATGTATGCCATTAAACAGAATACCAGACCTTATGAATTTCTTTGGTACTACCACACTGCGACCCACTGAACAGATGAAGAATTCCCCACTTATACTACTATGTATACATAGTATACTATACATATGTATACTATGTATACAGATGTCTCACAAGACTGACAATAATATATATTCATACAGTCGGTCATACAGTCGGTCTGTTAGTTCTCTTATGAGTCCTTGGTTTCTTCCATGACCTTTGCACATTGCACAATTTCTATTGCAGAGACCTATTTCCCTGCTTTCTTTCCAGAGGAATACCTACACACCCTGTGGGTGGCTCCTTTGATCCACTACCCAAGCATGACTGCATTAGAGGTATGGATCCTAGTAGTACTGACAAAGAGCTCAATCTTTCAAAACAGTTCTATTCATTGGGCTACTCGCTGGAAACCCCTTGAACCCCTCTACATTCTTTTTATGGCAAAGGAGCATCCAAACACTTATATCAAGAACATTACAAGCACAATCAGCCAATCCAAACTAGTATAATAAAGGAGTTGGCAGTGATGCAGTAATTCTTCCTCCTATAGTATCTGTAGGCACTCACAGTCATAACGACACATGAAATAACATTTTCAGGTACCAACGAGGAACTGCAGGGTCCTTATCCAATCTTACAGGATAGCTTTATACACTGCCACTTCTCACAGCCTCCCCCAGAATAGGTCCGTCCATCTCTCCCCACCAAAATCAGAGGCCTCCAGAGACAAGGACTGGACAAGCCAGTCAATGAGTTCCAGACTTTCTGCTTTGCTGGTTCCCTCATTCTGCACCAGAAAATGTTGTGGCTAAAACAATGGTCAGTCACTTAGGGGATCAAGCCACATATTACAGGTGAATGAGTCGCAACTAGGAATAACGGATTTCAACAGACAGGTATAGAACTCAGCTAGATTCCCACCATGGGTGGGTCAACTCCTTTATTTATACTTCTCAAAGTATCATCATAATTGGTTAACACACATCCAAATAAGGGCCCTTGCACACGACTGTATGCACTCCAAGACGTACGGTCCACGAGCGGGCCATATGTCCCAGAGTGGCATATATCCTGGGCACGGGAGCGCAAAGCATCATAGATTACTATGATGCTGTGCACGTTTGGCCGCCCGCTGGACTATTGTCCCGCACTCATAAGATCATAGGATCAATAGTCCCACGGGCGTCCCAACGTGCACAGCATCATAGTAATCTATAATGCTTTGCGCTCCCGTGCCCATGATCTATGACGCTCCGGGACATATGGCCCGCTCACGAACCATATTTCTCGGAGCACATACGGTCGTGTGCAAGGGCCCTAATAACTCATAATTGGTTAACACTGAAGCCATACTTTGCATAATTCATTGTGGGTAATTGGCCTATTGCTAACACAAACACAGCTTATCTTATCTTAACATAACTAACATGAACACTAACTTCTCAATTTTTTTAGTAAGTCACTCAAATTGGCAGACGGCCAATCGCCATCTTCTTATTGCATACTAAGAAATTAAACACAAAATTCTGTCTTGAACCAGAACCTCTAAAATGGCTGCCAGAGAAAAGTTGACAACTTCTTTATCACTGGTTTTGCACCATGGATGCATGTTGTGTGATAGGGGCGGGGCATGGGCATGTTGGGGTCTGAGCCGGGGATGAGACTCCATCCTGGTAAATTTACTTACAGTTTTACTCCAGGTGCACAGACTGTCACAGATGTGCCTAACTTATGATGAGGCACACATGAGGAAGATTTCTTAAAACTGGTTCATGGGCAAAATGGCTTAGGGTTCAAACACATGACAATTGTTTTTTTCCTCATTCGATCAGCATTTTTCGCGGATCGGATGCGGACCCATTCTCTTCAATAGGGCCACAAAAGATGTGGACAGCACACCATATGCTTTCTGCATCTGTATGCTTGTTCTATGGCACCGGCAAAAAAATAGATCATGTCCTATTCTTGTCCGTATTACGGAAAAGGATTGAAGAGTTCTATTATGGGACAGACTTTTGATTCCACAAAATGCGGAACGCACATGGCCAGTATCCCTGTCTTGTGGATCTGTGGACAACAAAAATGGCTACGGCCATGAGCATGAACCCTAAGCCAGTTTTTCTTCAAAACAGTTTTGCTAAATCTACCCCATTGTGTGTATGCATTTTTTTTTTCCGTCTAAGGCCTGTTTCATACTGGCGTTAATGGTTCCGGAAAAGCCTACCGGATCTGTAACTACCGTGTGCAGCCATGAGCAGTTCTGGCAGGGGAACAGCCTGCCAGATCCGTAACTACCATGTGCAGCCAGAAGTACGTCCGGCCACATTCACTATAATGGGGACCGGTGTTGATCTGACCACAGCATGGCAAATATGCCGAGAGGCGGCTGGACATATACCACAGCACGCAGCGTTTTTTGTCTGGCTGCCTCTTGGCATGTTTGCAGTGCTGTGGCCAGATCTCCGCCGGGTCCCATTATAGTGAATGGGGCTGGACGGACTTCCAGCTGTACACAGTAGTTACGGATCTGGCAGGCTGTTCCCCTGCCAAAACAGCCTGCCAGAACCATTAACTCCAGTGTGAAACAG
The DNA here is from genome assembly GCA_900303285.1 of Rhinella marina. Classification (NCBI taxonomy): domain Eukaryota; kingdom Metazoa; phylum Chordata; class Amphibia; order Anura; family Bufonidae; genus Rhinella; species Rhinella marina. Next base: position 6,086 of record ONZH01016921.1, on the reverse strand, counting down.
GCCTACAAAAATCTCAGATGGAAATGGCTCAAACAAATGTCAAATGTGCATAACCGATGCATAGGATCCACTTTTTTACTGGATCCATTTTTTTAATGGTAATTTGAAGTCACCCTTAGTTGACCAATGCAACCAGATTCCTCCTTTTATTTTCAGAACCTTTTTGGAAAATGAAAGGTAGAATCTGATTAGTTGGAATCTGCTCTGGGCTTCCCCTTGAGCGTTTTAATCTGGACAGGGCTAAAAAAGATTATGGTAAGAAAGAGGAAGAGGAGGAGAGGTGGTATCAGGAGCAGGAGCTGCGCCCGCCCAATCAGCTGCAGGGGACCGGCTGTGCCCAGTAGCCGGACTCCTGCTGCGTACGCCCGCATCAGTGTTTTCATCGGTGTTAATACACTTACAGCCTGCTTCCTGTGCGATCCAGGGGGCTGTATCGCACAGGCAAGCAGGGATAGCAGCCACGATGCCTAAGTATGGCATCGGGCTGCTATCCAAGCCATCGGGTCCCCATCACAGCAGCGCGGGGACCCAATGGACTCCCTTTCCTCCCGCCCACATGGCATGTGCCGCAGCACATCGAGGGTTAATACGCCCGCATCTGTGTTTTCACGTATTAACACTCGATGTGCCATGGTCGGCGCTGACCGCGGCACATGCGATGCGGGCAGGAGGAAGGGGAGTCCATAGGGTCCCCGCGCTGCTGTGACGGGGACCCGATGGCTTGGATAGCAGCCCGATGCCTTCCTAAAGGCCCTTTTAGACGGGCCGATTATTCTCCCTGCCCGAGCGCCGATCAGCGATATTGGCGCTCGGGCAGGGAGCCTTTACATGGCCCGACGAATCGAGCGCCGGGCCGCACGAGTGATCGCTGTATCGCTCGTGCGGCCGGGAAGCTCCATACTGTCAGGCGCACATCGCCCTGTGTAAACAGGCGATGTGCGCCTGACAGATTGGATCTTTTGGTTTCTACAAAAGATCCAATCAGCCGCGTTTTGCTCGTTCGTCGGCTGATTAGGGCCACTTTTACACGGGCCGATTATCGGCACTAGCGTTCCTAGGAACGATTTTTCGGCCGATAATCGGCCCGTGTAAAAGGACCTTTAGGCATCGTGGCTGCTAACCCTGCTTGCCTGTGCAATCCAGCCCCCTGGATCGCACAGGAAGCAGGCTGTAAGTGTATTACATTGAGTAATACACTTACAGCCAATGCATTACAACAATATTGTAATGCATTGTTAAGGGGATCAGACCCCCAAAAGTTAAATAAAGTGAAAAAAAGGTGAAAAAAAAGTTTAAAAAAAATAAAGTTTTACAAAAAAAAATAAAAGTTTCAAGTAAAAAAAAGGACACTTTTCCCAAAATAAAGTTAAAAAAAATTGTAAAAAAAAAAGGGGAAAAAAGAAAAGTATACATATTAGGTATCACCGCGTCCGTATCGACCGGCTCTATAAAAATATAACATCATCCAGCCCACCAGGTGAACGCAGTAAAAAAAAAAAAAAAAACAGTGCCAAAACAGCCATTTTTTGGTCACCTTCCCTCACAAAAAGTGTAATAGCAGGCGATCAAAAATGCGTATTTAACCCAAAATGGTACCAATCAAACCGTCATCTTGTCCCGCAAAAATGATACCCTACCCGAGACAATCGCCCGAAAAAAAAATATGGCTCTCAGAAAATGGCAACACAAAAAAATGATTTTATTCTGTTCAAAAATAAATCTAATGTGTAAAACTTTCCAAAAATAAAAATGTTAGGCATATTGGGTATCGCCACGTCCGTAAGAACCTGCTCTATAAAAATATTACATGAGATGGCCCCCCCAGGTGAATGCTGAAATTTTTTTTTTTTAAAAACTATGCCCGATGCTAACTGCACTTTGTCACAGAATATTTGCCATGATTTCGGAGATAGCCAAGAAGACTATTGCTCCTGCCCCTGAGCTGGCATTGCTCTTGATTAGGCTCAACACTATTCCTACTAGTTGTAAATTAGTAGCAACGCATTTATTCATAGCAACCAAACTAGCAATAACTAGCAAATGGAAGAGTTGCACAGTCCCATCCGATACGGAGGTGGTGCATAGAGTAAATACCACCTTTCTATATGAAAAAACTATTGCCCACATAACGTCCACGGTTTCTAAAACCGAAAAGATGTGGGATGCCTGGTCTTCTTCCAAATATGCTTGCACTTATTCACCATGTCTTTTTTCTCCCTGTATCTCGCCCCTGAGGGCTTTTGCGCCTGATGATGCCCATGTGTCTTTGTAATCTACACATGACCTAGTATGTACAGTGTGATTTATTGTTTCTTTGTTTTGTTTGTTGTATTCCATATCTTTGGATTTGTGGCTTGATCAGCCAATTTATTCGTAATAATTAGAGATGAGCGAGCATACTCGTCCGAGCTTGGTGCTCGTTCGAGCATTAGGGTACTCGTAAGTGCTCGCTGCTCAGATGAGTATCTCGCCATGCTCGAGGAAATTGCAACTTCCGCATCGTGCTTTTTTGGCGCCTAAAAACACAGCCAATCACAAGCCAGGAGACTCTGCGTACCACCCAGCATCACGTGGGGCCCTTACATGTCGATAGCAGGGGTTGGCTGGCCTGATCAGATGAACCCTGGAATATACTACCGACTGGCCGCGGTGCTCGGCTCAGATGCCGTCTGGATGTCGTTAGGGATAGAGCTGCGGCCTTTCAGGGACAGTGTTAGGGCCTGCATTTAGTTGCCTGTTAGGCAGGGATCACCCACAAAGAACCCAACAGCCCTTCTAAGGGCTAGAAGACATTTTTTTTTTTTTTTGTCACTTGGCTGGCTGGCACTAGTAGTGCAGCTATCGCCATATATAACCCCCTTTTTTTTATGTTATATGTCAGTGATACAAATCCATTGCACACAGCAGTGTGGAACCATTCTGTGTGTCACAGTTCAGTACACTCACTATTTTCTGTCCAGGTGACACTTTCTGTATGTCACCGAATACAACCAAGTCATTTGCTGCCTGTCACGTGTATGGCTTCATCCCAAAAATCTCTGTGCGACATTTGTCTGGGTCGCAGTCTAAATAGCTACCGTCAGTAGGGTGTCAGTTAGCTCTACGATAGTTTCTGCACGTCACGTTCCCAAAAAACAAAAATACAAAAAAAATAGAAAAAAAATTAGTTTTTTTTTTTAGCTGAGTGATACAAATCCATTTCACACAGCTGCGTGTAACCTTTCTGTGTGACACAGTTCAGCATACTCCAAACGGTATATACTGTCCAGGTGAAACTTTCTGTACGTCACAAAATACAACCAAGTCACCTGCTACCTGTCACGTATATATAGCTTGATCCTAAAAATCTCTGTGCGACATTTGTCTGGGTCGCAGTCTAAATAGCTACCGTCAGTAGGGTGTCAGTTAGCTCTACGATAGTTTCTGCACGTCACGTTCCCAAAAAACAAAAATACAAAAAAAATAGAAAAAAAATTAGTTTTTTGTTTTAGCTGAGTGATACAAATCCATTTCACACAGCTGCGTGTAACCTTTCTGTGTGACACAGTTCAGCATACTCCAAACGGTATATACTGTCCAGGTGAAACTTTCTGTACGTCACAAAATACAACCAAGTCACCTGCTACCTGTCACGTATATATAGCTTGATCCTAAAAATCTCTGTGCGACATTTGTCTGGGTCGCAGTCTAAATAGCTACCATCAGTAGGGTGTCAGTTAGCTCTACGATAGTTTCTGCACGTCACGTTCCCAAAAAAAAAAAAAGAAAAGAAAAAAATATAAATATATATATATATATATATATATATATATATAAAATAATTTTTTTTGTTGTTTTAGCTGAGTGATACAAATCCATTTCACACAGCTGCGTGTAACCTTTCTGTGTGACACAGTTCAGCATACTCACTCCAAACGGTATATACTGTCCAGGTGACACTTTCTGTAAGTCACAAAATACAACCAAGTCACCTGCTACCTGTCACGTATATATAGCTTGATCCTAAAAATCTCTGTGCGACATTTGTCTGGGTCGCAGTCTAAATAGCTACCGTCAGTAGGGTGTCAGTTAGCTCTACGATAGTTTCTGCACGTCACGTTCCCAAAAAAACAAAACTAAAAGAAAAAAATATTTAAAAAAAAATATAGAAAAAAAATATTTTTTTTTGTTGTTTTAGCTGAGTGATACAAATTCATTTCACACAGCTGCGTGTAACCTTTCTGTGTGTCACAGTTCAGCATACTCACTCCAAACCGTATATACTGTCCAGGTGACACTTTCTGTACGTCACAAAATTAAACTAGACTGAACAAGTTTGTGGGTTTCAGTACACCAGGCCCATTTATTTTATTTTTTTTATAGAATACAATTATATACAGAAAATGTGGAACCCCAGGGCTAAGGTTCGAGGACGAGGGCGTGGGCAGTCAATTACTGCAGGGGGCAGAGGCCGTGGTCCTAGGCAGGGTGAGACAGTACCTGCTGATGAGGGAGATGTGGAACGCCGCAGAGCTACACTCCCTAGCTTCATGTCTCAACTTACAGGGACACGTGGTAGAGGACTGTTGAAACCACAACAGTGCGAACAGCTGATCTCGTGGATTGCAGATAATGCTTCAAGTAATTTGTCCGCCAGTCAGTCTTCCACGCAGTCCACCCACGTTACCCAAGGGAGCACTCCTCTGGCTCCTCAACCTCCTTCCCCCCAGTCTGCCCCCTCCCAGGAAAATTTGGAATGCGATCCGGCATACTCTCAGGAACTATTTTCTGGACCCTTCCCAGAGTCACAAACCACTTCTCAGGTTGCTGCTGACCTCTTTCCCGATGCCCAAGTGTTCCAACTGTCGCAGTCTGTGGGTGATGATGATGATAATGACAATGTTGAGTTAGTGGAAGAAGTTTGTAAAGAAGTGTCAGACGATGAGGAGACACGGTTGTCAGACAGTGGTGAACTTGTTGTAAGGGGAGGAATTCCGAGGGGGGAACAGACTAAGGAATCGGAGGATGACGAGGTGACTGACCCGAGCTGGGTTGATATGCCGAGTGAAGACAGTGCTTCTGAGGCGGAGGCGAGTGCTGCACCAGAACAGGTTGTAAGAGGTAGTGGTGTGGCCAGAGGGAGAAGCAGGGCCAGAGCTGGTGCATCAGCAGCAACTGTTTCACGTAGTGAAGCTCCCGTGGCGAGGCCTAGATGTTCGCAAGTCTGGAGGTTCTTTAAAGAAAGTGAGGATGACCGACGTACTGTGGTGTGCAACCTGTGCCACACCAGGATCAGCAGGGGTGCCACCACTACTAGCCTAATCACCACCAGCATGCGCAGGCATATGAGTGCTAAACACCCCACTCAATGGAACCAAGGCCGTTCACCACCTCCTGCGGGTCACACCACTGCTCCTTCCCCTGCGTCACTCGCTGCCTCTGCTAGTCAACCCCCTGCGTCACTCGCTGCCTCTGCTAGTCAACCCCCTGCGTCACTCGCTGCCTCTGCTAGTCAACCCCCTGCGTCACTCGCTGCCTCTGCTAGTCAACCCCCTGCGTCACTCGCTGCCTCTGCTAGTCAACCCCCCTGTTTACCCGGGTAGAGCTGTTACAGGGCATCACGACGCAGACCGATGTGTGGCTGGCACCGCTGAACCTCAAGCCAGGCATGGTTGTGTGTGACAACGGGTGTAACCTGGTGGCGGCTCTGCAACTCGGCAGACTGACACATGTGCCATGCCTGGCCCACGTGTTCAATCTAATAGTTCAGCAGTTTCTCAAGACATAACCCAATCTGTCTGATTTGCTCACCAAGGTGCGCCGCATCTGTGCGCATTTCCGCAAGTCGAACACAGATGCTGCCACTCTCAGGGCAGCGCAGCGCCGCCTACAACTGCCCGCTCACCGACTGTTGTGCGACGTGCCCACGAGATGGAATTCCACATTAAACATGTTATCCAGAGTTTACCAGCAGAGCGATTGTAGACTGCCAGATGTCATCTTCCACCAGAACTGGTAGTCAGGTCTCTCAGATTCCTCAAGTCTACAATGAGGAGTGGACGTGGATGTCTGATATCTGCCAGGTGTTGAGCAACTTTGAGGAGTCA